>VDFB02324292.1:0-15673 GCA_007258455.2 Sequoia sempervirens
GCCTCCATCCTTTTTAGCTCTGCAAACCAGGTCCTAACCAACGAGAGGCATTCTTTTTCTTTCTTCGACTCCTGACCAAAGGAATCTATTTTGGATCTTTTCAATGGTTTTAGCATATTTGGTCAAGATTTTGAAAAGGCTAAGAGCATAGATAGGAAGATTCTGCAGGCAAGCTTTAAGAAGCTGGAGTTTTCTAGCTTGGCTTAGACGTGCTCCTTTCCAGCCAGAGAGTTTATTCCCAGACCTATCAACCAGAGAGATCCAGAAAGAATCTGGAGGTTTCAAGCATAGAGGTAACCCCAAATAAGTAGCAGGAAGGGACTCAATCTTGCAACCAAGAATTTCAGCTATCTTCTTCTGCCTGTGCAAAGGTGTGTTAAAGAAATACAACGAGCTTTTTTGCTTATTTATCATCTGACCAGAAGCTCCCCCATAGGTATCCAAAAGTTTCTTCATTTCTTTAGCCTCTGAGATAGTAGATCTACCCATAAGAAAAGTGTCATCCATGAACTATTGGTGAGAACAAGTCAAATTGCTCGAAGATGGTTTGAGCCCCACAATAGATCTTTGAGCAACCAGTTTACTCATATTCCTACCAAAACTCTCAGCCATAATCGTGAAGAGGATAGGAGAGATGGGATCTCCCTGTCTTAACTCTCTAGAGCAGTGGAAAAAGGTGGAAGGGGTCCCATTAATCAGAACAACCACAGAAGCAGAAGTAATGAGTTGTTCAATCAACTGCAAAACCCTTTCATTGAACCCAAAAGTTTTTAGAATTTTAAACAGAAAATTTCAGTCTACCCTGTTATAAGCCTTCGATATGTCAAGCTTTAGAAGAAAGCCTTTCAATTTAGAAACCGAGAGGGAGTGAATATTCTCATGAGCATGGACAATGGAATCAAGAATTTGTCTTCTAGGCACAAAACCATTCTGTTGGGGAGAAATAATAGTGGGAAGAATGAGAAGCAACCTAGAGGTAAGAACCTTCGAAATGATTTTATAGAAGGAGTTACAGAGGCTAATAGGTCTGAACCCTTCAAAATCCTGCACTCCAGGTTTTTTAGGGATAAGAACCAAGAAAGTGGCATTTAACTCTTTCAAAAGGTTTCTAGAATGAAAGAAATCTTTCACGGACTTCTCAACATCCTCCCCAACAATATCCTAGAAACAATGGAAAAAAAGTAAAGGGAAGCCATCAGGACCGGGCGCTTTGCTTCCTTCAAAAAATAAAACAACTTTTTTTATTTCCTCGCTAGTGGGAATAGCCGTCAACATTGCATTGTCTCTAGAATTAACAACCCTGGGGATAGCATCCAATAATTGATTTTGATCCTCCAAGTTAATTCCCTTATTCTCAGACAAAAGGTTCTTAAAGAAAAGGACAACCTCTCTTCTAATGTCCTCTTCATCCTGATATTTTCTGCCATTAACAACAATCATAGATATTTTATTAGCCGCTCTATGCTTGTAAGCAGAGAAATGAAAATATCTGGTGTTTTTATCTCCAACCTTTAACCAAAGAGCTATGGACCTTTGTCTCCAAAATTCCTCTTCTTTAGCAATTATCTCATGAAGTTTTGTGAGAATCTCATTCTCTTTCTCCTTTGTTTCATTCAGGTAGCCTTCCCTCTGAATTTTGTTTTGGATTTCAGAGAGCCTTAGCTGAAGATCAAATTTAATTTGAAAGATGTTTCCAAAAGACTCTTTTTTCCACTTTCTAAGATTCATTTTAACTTCTCTTACTTTTTTGGCGACTCTAAATAAGGTAGTTCCCTTTATATTAATATTCCACCATTTCCTTATTTCCTCTCGAAGGAGAGGATGGGAAAGCCACATCTTCTTAAAACGAAAAGGAGTATTCCTCTTAATCTTTAGGTGGTCAACAACAAAACTAATAGGAAAATGGTCAGATCCTATCCTTGAAAGGGTCTTCAGCGAACAACAATAATTTAAAAGCCAGACTATCAAGTCTCACCTGGATCAGATCGGACATAACTCTTCAATTCAACCACGTATAAGAACTCCCTTGCAGGTCCAGGTCAATCAAAGCCTGATTGTTGATGAATTCAGGAATATCCTCTTTACTTTCTTCATTGATCTGAGAACCACCAAACTTTTCACTCTAAAGGAGAGGGGAGTTAAAATATCCCATGACAACCCAGGGGTCATTTTGAAAGATATTCCTAAGAGCAGCCAACTCTTTCCAAAAAACCTTCCTAGCTTTTTTACAGTTAGGAGCATAAATATTAGACTGGATCCAGTTGAAGTTGTCCCTTATATGAGTAAATCTAGTGGCAACATGATTAGGACAAGAAAAAAGTGGATCACCTCTTATGACCTTATAGTTCCAAAAGGTCGCTACCCCACCAAAGGCACCAACATAATCGCTTCCTTGAATAGAATAGTGCTAGAACAGAGAAATCTTTTCCACCTTTTCGCTTAACATTTTTGTTTCCTGAATGAGGAGAATATTAGGCTTATGGTCTCAGGAAAATTTTTGTAAAATATCCTGCTTGTGGGGGTTATTTAGTCCCCTTATATTCCAAGACATTATCTTCATGATTGTTTAGGAGAGAGGAGGATCTCAGGGATGGTTTTTTGGAAGCCATCCACAATATCTTGGAAGCTATTGTGCTCTCTTATCCAATTTTTAGGTTTTCTCCCTTTGGCCAAGGAAATTGCCCCACAGACCACTTTTTCTCTCGATCTTGTCGAGATACCGCAAGGGGTGATTTTTTATTTTTTATTTTTTCTTATTTTTCTTGGATAGCACCTCTTCTCTATCTGTTTCATCTTGACTATCTGATTCTTTACTGGATTTCCATTCTTTTTCAGAGAAGAATTTTTGATCCCAGGGGAGAGTGTCCATAAGCCCATTCACACCAGGTGAGGAGCTACTTCTTTTGAGAAAGCTTACCTGGCTAGGGTCCAAGTATGTGTCTTTAACAACTTCAATAGGAGCAACATCCGAATAGGATTCAACTACTGGGTTATTTTCCCAAAGCGGGGACACACTCAAAAGGAATACCTACCTCCAAAGATAGTCCCTAAATAGGAATATCTTCCAGCCCTGGTATCACAGGGTCCCGACCATTGGGGCTCATCATTGAGGCAAAAAAGTCATCTACCTTGCTTAGGGCTAAGTTCCCAACATTACCTTCCACACTTGCCTCTTTGTACTGAAGATTAGAGTTAAAATTCGGGGCCAAAACATGGGGGTTCTGGAATGCAAATCCTTTAATTCCAGCTTCACCAGAAATATTATCAGGTGGATCAACAAGATTTTTCACTAACGCCGTAGCTAATTTTTCCTCTTCCTTCTTTTTCCATACCACCTTTGAGGACCTTTTAGGGTTTTCCATTTCTTTTATTGGACCTTAAGGGGGCATTGCTTTGCCCAATGGCCAGATTTTCAACAATTGAAGCAGGCAAAAGGGATGATCTCAAACTCGATAGCCTGCGACCAAGAGCCAAGTTTTGAATGGATCTCGACAGAGGAGGGAAGATTTGTTTCCTGAGAAACACCCACACATATTCTGGAAAACACCAATATTTTTCTTGCTACTGTCATTGGGTCAATCGATAGTAGCTCCCCAAAGGAGCTAGCTATCCCCATTAAAACATCCTCATTCCAGTATTCCAAAGGAAGACCATGAAGCCTAGCCCATACCGGAACAGTCTCAAATATGGAGTCAGTTAGATCTAAATTTGAGGACCATTTCTTAAGTGCGAGAGTTGATTTCCCAATAACCCAAGGTCCTCCACTTCTAACAGCCTTAATGTAATCTCTGTTCGAGAATTCAAAAGCAAAGAAACCTTTTGGGAGAGCCGCAATAGTTATACCAAACTATTGTTAGCTCCCAAGTGAAGTAATTAAAGGTTACACCTACGATGGAAAATAATGTAATTTTTTATCATGTCATTTGGAGCAACTTCTTCATTTATTGTCAACTCAATCTAACATGATGAATATAACTTACAAGTACAACATGACATAATTTACTGATTCTAAGGTTTAGCCTTGTTGTCTAAGTGATTTATCTCGCTTGTTTTGTTTAGGTCTCTTGATGTACTCCAAACATCATCTCTTGATGTACTAAACCTGCAGGAGGATTACTTTGAATCTAAAATATGATGGCTTACCTGCATACCTCTACTAGTTAAGCTGGCATAGCCTAAAAGAAGGATGAGCATTGTGAAAGAGAAGGATAATATGATAGCCAATCCAATGAAAGCGAGCTCATTTGAACTATTCTTACTTGGCCATAGAGTGAAGAAAGTGGACACAAATTTCTTTATGTTGGAATTGATGCTATACAATTCAAAAGTTATTTGGACGAGGATTGTGATTCCCAAAGTGGTCATCTTGCCCCAAAACTCTATGGAGCCCCTACCAGCCATACTTAGCACTAGGTATGCCATAACCACACACAACATAACTTTCCCAATATAACTCTTCTATTTCTTCTCTCTCCCTCTCTACGTATTTCTCTCCCTCTCCCCCCTCTTCTTTTTCTCCCTCTTCTACCTATCTCTCTCCCTCTCTCATCTTCTCTCTTTGTCCTCAATCTCTCTCTCTCCCTCTCTCCTCTTCTCTATCTCCCCCTCCTCTACTTATCTCTCTCCCTTTATCTCCCTCCCTCCCTCTCTCTATCTCCCCCTCTTTATCCCTCCCCATCTCTCCCTCCCTCTCTCTATCTACCTCCCCCTCTATATCTCCCATATGAAGATAGAACTATCAAGCATGATCTCTTCGTCTTTCACTTTGATTATATAAATCTGCATAATTGTCTATAATAATCACATTCACATCAAAGCATCATGAAAGGTCGCAAATGGGTCTACCAGCTTCTCTGAAAATGTCACAACCATCTTGAAATATAGGACTATGGAGAGACCTGATTGGGCGCTTTATTATCCCCCTTGAAATCCTCCTTGAATTAATATGCATGCATCGCCTATTTGAAGCATGTGTCTTGCGAAGCACAACACCTAGACTCTCTGGGAATCTACGTGGCATGAAGCAAAGACTGAAGGGAAACCAACATAGGATTATTGTTATTGTTGTTTATCTCCCTTGAAATCCTCCCTGAATTAATATGCATGCATCGCCTATTTGAAGCATGTGTCTTGCGAGCATAGTTTGCACAACACCTAGACTCTCTAGGAATCGACATGGCATGAAGTAAAGACTGAAGGGCTACCAACGTAGGATTATTGTTATTGTATTATGCTCGATAATGTGGTCATTAGAGATTTTTAATGTCTTATACTCGACAATTTCATCAATAGAGATTTTTTCAGTAATGTGTTGGTTGCAAAAAATAATTTTATATAACTAATATTAAGTGAGGTCCTTTACACATCGGATAATATTGGTGAGATATTTCATAATGATTTTTTGCTTTTATGATATATAAATAAATCAAGGGGTTAAGGTTTAGGTGTTAATAGAATTATTTTTATAAAAGTTAGATTTTCAATTTATAGTCATGTATTATAGGAATTGTATATTACAATTTTAAATAAATATAATAAGACAAATTGAATATGTATAATGGTTTTTTAGATATTAATGATAATTTTGATTTCTATGTAGTGTATTCATAGCAAATCAATGGAAGTCACTTTGATGTTATTAAGCCATACAATTTATTCGGCGTAACCCCATTGCACACCTAAAGTGCAATAGCTAGTTATATTTCATTTAGAGTAAAAAATATATTTTTAATTTTATTGTAGATCAATTTCATAGTTGTAGGTCATTTTTTTTAAATTTTTTTTTATTAAATTTGTTTGAGACATTGTAGTCTTCTATTTTCTAAATCCTAGAAGTGTATCTTTTTAAATTTGAAGGGGATCCAAGTCCATACTATGGTGTGTTTATGCCATCCACCATCAAAGTTACAATTTGCAAATCTATTTTTCCTTATTACTCTAAAAATGTGCAACAAATTTTATTTCACCTTTACCTATTATAGTAGAGAATAGGGTGATGCCATGAATTATTTGACAAAATTAATGAATATTCTTTATTATTTTAGAAATGTGATTTAAAAACAAATTTTTATAGACATGAATTCTTAACATCTATTATATAATTGTAGAACACCTCTTGACTTAATGATCACTTTTAATTGAACTGAAAGTGTTCCTTAGGTGAGGTTCACTAAAATCATTTTGTCCATCGATGGTGTACATCCTTAGACAAGGCATGCAAGATCATATGAATGATCGTGACCGTTTCTCCTCTCGCAAGTTTTAGCTCACCATTTGTCATTTTTTTCATTTGACAATACTATTTGAAAAGTAGCTTGGATGGAGATCTTGTAAAGGCCAACATACCCCTTCACGAACAACACTAACAATGGCCACAATTATTGAATGACAAATGATGTCACCATTGGACCCTAGGCCCTATCCACAACCACACTCATTCCTCACCATTGGGAATGACACCACCTCTGCCAAATTCTCACATTGCATGCTTGTTGTGATGGTAGCATAATATCGACATTAAAATGAATTGCTTTCACTTTTGTATCAAATTATCTTGTGTATTGAGTCCTCCTTTAACTATGATGAAAATAAAGCTGTCTTTTTTCTGTTATATATATACTTTGATATTAAATAGTATTTAGTTTTAATGATTTAAATCAAGAGTGTGAAAACTATAAAGATATAATGATTGAATGTGAGTTATTCTCACTTCTTATGAGGAGATACAATGCAATAAGATTGGTTTCAATTTCGATCCATTACATAGTATTATTTTTTATATGTGAAGAGTACATGTAAAGGATAAAAGGATGCATAGTTTAAAAAGAGGAAAAAAAAACATAACATATTGATGTCATTCCACTATAGTAGGGGGTATTTAAACTTATTTTGATATGATATAATTTAAGATCAAGATAATCAATTATTATTAAATTTTATTATTCCTTAACAAGAACAATTAATATTGAGTTTCAAGTTAAATCCCAACCAAATATAGTGGTGAATATAGTGTGTGGTTTAAAATGGATGGTTAAATAATATCAATTATTTCATAAGAATTAATTAGTTAGGATGTAAGGGCCAACCATAATATAATAACCATAAGAATATTTATGAAGCTAGGTAACGCAGGAAAGCACAAAAAATCAAGTAATTAACGACATGCTAGGCCAAACATTGAGTATGTCATGATCCCTTCCATTCTAAAAGAGAGTGTTGTGGTGGATCCTAAAGTACATCACCTTCCTAACTTTCCTAGACCTTGTTACAACACACTAGGCCTTTAGCATAGGGTGATGAGGGCGATACTCCAAGGTCTCAATGTTCACCTCACATTTGTAAATTTGTAGGTCTCTTTGTGATTATGGGTCTAAGGATGCTTAGGATGTAATCATGCATGTGGCCAATAACATGACAAATCCATATTGGATTAATTTTTGTTCATATATGACATGTTGGATGTGACATTTGGTATTGCTAGATATGTAAATTTGAATAAGGTTAAATTTATTTTACTATATTTCATTTTAAAATGTAATATTAACTAAATTACTAAATTGATTGTAATGAAATTTTAGGGTCAAAGTGTTCACCCTATGTCTAGTAGCCCTTTGGATCTTGATTAAAAGACCATGTTGAGTCCACATATTTGTAATTAGTAAATAAATAATAAATATAGTACATGCAAATACTTTTACCTTATATGAGCGACAATCTTAAAATTTAGATTGGATGTTGAATAGGTGTGTGTTGGAGCTTCCACACCAAGACCTATCAATTAGAGTGTTCATAGATATTTCATTGGCTTGATTATTTTTAATCATTATGTTTGTAAAATAATGTTAGGTATATTTTGATAAAATAACATTGTTTCATTTTCATTTGATGACAATAGTTCATACTCCTAGTATTCCTAGAAAAATGGAGGGTGTTATTTTAGTACTTCTATCTTCTATGTCTTTGACAGAGGTATGAGCTAGAATAGTAAATTTTATAATCTATTTTTTTATTTTATTATGTTTTTTTTAGTGCAAATATGAATGATATTCACCTATGGTTTTGTTTCTTCATGCTTGTCATGGGGGCTCACAACTCCAAGTCATGCACCTACCCCTTAGATGGATGAAGAGAGACAATGATTGCTTCAAAGTTAATAAGAGATGCAACAAATGATTATTCCTTATATGTCATTCTATAATTCATTTTCAGTCTATTAATGTGTATATTTTTCATTGTATTAGGTGTAGCTCTAATAATTGTTAGAGAGGATGTCAAGTCAGCAAGTTCAAAAGTGTTATAAATTGAGAGAAAGATCTCAAATAAAACAATTCTTTATTCAACAAAATCAATTAAACAATTGCATTACAATGGCTTTGTAAAGTCTTCCAACCAATTAACTCCCCATAATCACTTAGCATGTAACTAGTTCAACTAATATTTATTTTATTATTTACTAACATATGTTAAGAATTATTTCTAAGACCCCTTTAGTCTTTACATAAGAATTCTTTTGGTTGCCCCACTTCAATTAAAAAACCATTGGATATTGTTTTCCACTAATAGTGCATCTGATTACAAAATCCTCTTCTGCTCTTTTCTCGTCTATTTTCTTGCTTTTACTTTTCCCTTCAATGACTCTTGATGTAACAACGAAGTAAATTACCATCCTTGTTTAAACCAAGACCAAAAGTTGAGGAATCTACTTGATAATTGATTTTCTTGCAAGAAAAGTATAATATTTCTTGGCATGCTTCTTAACCAGTTTCTTGTTCTTATTGATTAATTTAAGAGATCAAGAGGCAAGCTCGTATCTAGATCCTCTCTATTATAGAAACTCTGTGTCAATGATGTTGCCCTTGGAGAAATGCGAGATGGTACTAAGAGAAGCCAGGTCTCTCATTCAAAAACCCCTTAATAATATTCTCTGGTTTAACGTAAAAACATGTAACAATGGTGATATCGTCGTCATTAAACTCAAACCGTTTGAGAGGCCTGGTCTCTATGTCATGCGCCACTATTACAGCAAAATGACCCACACTCCCCGCCATATAATGATTCATCACACCACACAATTTATACTGTGCCCTTTCATCAACCCGATCAACAAGCAAGAAGTCTCTCATATCTAGCACTTGAGGGACGCCATGAACTTTGTGATTAAATTTGTTCTCACCAAGGATTGCTCTACCGAAATACATGATCAAAAACTGTGAAGTGGAATACAGATTCGGATAGTTCCACATATTATCTCCTCTTCCATAATTGCTACAAATCTGGTCATAAATTCTATTGCCTTTAGATCTGTGTCTCAGTAAATCGTGGAAAATGAAATTCAAAGGCTGTGAATTATTATCATGGTGGTCTGGGAATAACTATCTTATAAGTGCATTCAAATAACCGCAAGTCCACCATTCTCAAAGAAAAAATATATTATTTGCAGTTATACGATGATGTTTTCTGCCCATTCTTTGTTTGCAACTGTACAAGACACGACACCTCCAAAAAATCTATAACAAATTGCATGAGCAGTTTTTAATAGTAATGATTACAAGTATCAATAGAAACGATCTCCCCTTTATAGCCATAAGTGATAAATCTACCATTCCAAATGATATGGTCATTTGATAGAGAGAGTTTTGTAGTGCTAGGATATTGATATTGAAACTCTGTAAACACTTGAAAAAAATAGATTTCTCCATTTCTAATTTCTCCAACCGTACCAAATATAATCATCGAAATTAATCACAAGGGATTTTGATGGACACCAACCAAAAATTAAATCTAAGCGTGAGCACAATGAACAAAATGAAGGAAAAAACCATGGACAGAGTGTACAGAATTGAAGAGAGAAAGACGATGCACATGAATGGTAGATGTCAATGAGTTCATTGCGAGGAGCACGAGATCCCAACGAGGATCACTGACAAACATGCAATAAGGGTGGACACTACAAATTCTAGATTTTCAATGAGAATGGCTTGACTTTACAACAAGTGAATGAGCACGGGAAAAATAATAGATTTCTAGACGAGTGTGGGATCCACAATCCATTACCTTACTCAATTGGACAAATTAAACTTGAGTGGAGAGAGACCTCTTTACTGATATCAAATGTTGGAAATTGAGACAAAAGCATCAAATCTAACAATTATTCATTCAACAAAATCAATTAAACAAGTAATTGCAATATATTTATAAATGCTTCCAATCAACTAGCTCTCTATAACCACTTAGCAACTAATTAACAACTAATCTTTATTTAATTATTTAATAACCTATATTAATCACTATTTCTAACAGAAAGATACCATCATCACTTACCTTTCCATCCACTCAATAGAAAATGTCTCCTGAACTCTTCCCTTCCCTTGCAGGGAAGTGATTATATTATGATTTTCTTGTATTTACGTATGGCAATTTTGTGCATATATTTTTCTATTGCATGTATGTGACATTATATGCATGTATGTCTTTGATGTAAGCTTATATTGATTTCTTATGCATATATTATACTTTTACCAAGATATAACAATGTATGTATACTTATATGGAGTTTTAGTTAATACTTTTTTTTCCAATGTTGTCTATATTTGGTATAAATGATTCTTAGATGATACCCATTTAATTTTATTTTGTTTATATTCACCATGAATATGCCATCCCATTGTCTAGTTTGATAGTTATAACATGAATGTTAAAAAATACAACCTTATCTTGTTTCAAGAATTCAAGACTCACCCCTTGGCTGAACCGATCTTTTGGTTTCTATTAATTTTTCATGTGTGATGTCATTTTTCTATGAGTTATTTTCTTGGATATTTCCTCCCATTGAGAATTTAAGTGCAAAATTATGGAATAATAAAACATCTAGTTGAGTCATTAATAACATAAACACTAGACAATAGAGTTGGAATCCATGTGTCATGCAAAGGATAAAACATAATTTTTAAATGATGTAATTTATTTTGTGTGTTGAAGCATATGGCATATTCAATTTATACACACTCATATAGTTTACAATGGTTTCTCTAAGCTTCTCGTACTCCCTCTTTTTGTCCTAGCCAAATTTCTTGGGTTTGTTTCATAGGAAAAAATGGTCAAGGAAATATGCATTTTATTGATAAAGTTTAAAATTTCTTTAACTTACTAAAACTCTAACATGGTTCCATATTTTCTTAATTCTTTAACAAAGTAACAAATGAGTCATTTATATTTTTTGTAAACTTTGTGGTTTTGGGTCCCTGTAAAACCCGCTTTTTCCTCTTTCAAAAACAAATGAGTCATTTTCTTGGCAAGTTCATAAGTTCTTCACCTCATCAAAATGCTATTAAGATGGATGAATTTCATAGTTTCTATGAATTGAAAGGTTCTTTGACTTATCAAGAAGAGTCAAAGTGAGAAATATAAATCTAAGGAATAATATCAAGATGAGTCAAAGTGAGAAATAAACTTATAAGGAATAATACGATACTAGTGAGTTTGAAAATTCCTGAATAGATTAAATGGCTAACATTGTTCATAAAAAGAAAATAAGATAGGATGTTCAGGGGATCAAAGGTTGTTGAACTTGCTAGACATCTATTATAGTTCAAGAGGGGCCCAAAATTATGACATTTGCCTAGGTCCTATGATTCATGATCTCTCCAAAACCATAACTCCCACCCTTCTCCACGTGCTTCATCCATTCCTCTCTAGGTACAAACCTCTTATTCAATCCAAGACCTTACATCCTAGTTCCAAGATCCATATTCCCCTCAATGCTCCAATCCCAACAACTCCTATTTACTAGCTCCTTGCATCAATTTTATCCTTGTTCCCTCTCTCATCTTATACCTACATCTCAATTTACTTATTTTTTCTATAGGGAACATGGTAGGGAGAGGGGTTGGAGGAATCAATCACTGATTCCTGCTCTGGGTCTCACTTGGAAGACCTCCTCGGTGTTATGCTTCTCCACCTTAACCTATAGGAACTCCTTCTTGATTAGGTTCCCCTGGTTCTCCTGGCCAACCTCTCTACCTTGTCAGTTTTCAACAATCAAGTTATCCTTGATGCAATTCTTCCATTCTTGCTTTAACCCTTAATCCTTCCTAAAGGTTAAACTTGCCACAACACTCCACTTGTTCTTGCAGGGGTGGAGAAGGTGTTTTAAGGCTTCAAAAAGATCAAGCTAGGGTTCTTAAACAACCACAAGGTTCCAGCTTTCCATCGCTTTCACACTATACCTTTCCTAGGGTTTGGAAAGGGCTACAAGCCAAAGCCCCAATTAGGCCTCTGAATAGGCTTAAAATGCAATTTCCTTTAAAACCCACCAAAGAATTAGGATCTTTGTCATGAAATTGTGTTTCTCTTGCCTATGCCCTTAAGATTTTTAGGGTTTTAGCCCTGTACAGGCCGTACACTGTCCAAATGCAAAAGTGGTCAAGAACCCTAGGGTTTTAAACTGCTCAAAACTGTTTCAAGACTGTCAAAAGGTTCTCCTAGAAAATTAACTGATAAAACCTCCTCCTGATCACCATGCTTAGCCAAGACCACCAACAAAATTCTACAAAAATAATTTTCTCAAAATCTTTATTCCCCTGCAAGATATGAGCTATTTACTCCAGGTCTGCCCCAACCGGACCTACACTGGCTCGCCTAGGGCAAAATGTTTCTTGCAACTCCTGCACTGCCAAAAACCCTAATAGCTAACATATTTACACTAAGGGAGCCTAGACAAAAATCCCAAAATGCCGTACAAATTGTACAGTGGGGAAGTGCACTAGGACTCCATTCTTCCAAACTGCCTGATTCAGGCCAGAAGATAACAGTTAACAAACTATATACAGAAAAAGATGAAAAATGGTTTAAAAAACAAAAAGATTGATTCACTAAGCTTGCTCAATATTAAAACTACATACTACAACCAGGAAAACAGTAGAGTCACTCCATTAAAGTTCAATCTAAATGCAAAACACAGGAAACTGTCCTTCAAAACGCAGTTTCCTTCAGCTTTTCAACAATGTCACTCTAACACAATGCCTCCAACCCTATCTCAAGGTAGAGTCCTACCTTAAATAGGCCATAAAAGCAATTGAGATGCTTGGGTCGAGCCCATAGAAGACCTAATGGTACAATTTATAAAACCCATTGTGTTTTCAAACATTTGACAACTTTTGCCAACTTAGCACTATGATGTTATAAAACTATTTAGCATTTTTCAACTTCTTTCCCAAAGATTAAAAACAACCCTAAGCACCTAAAACAATGGTCAACATGACCTTATGATAGCACAACAAAATTTAAACCTCCTTCTAGACTTCAGGAAAACCCATGTTTCCCAGGTGCTCCTGCACCATTCTCCCCCTCTCCGCACAAACAACTAAGGAATTTTAGGAGAGATTAGAGACATGTCAATGCCTTGCTTCTTAAAGTCTACTTCTTCTACCCAGGTAGCTTCTGATTCATGCTTATCTTTCCATTTTACAAGATGCTCCATGTGCACCTTGTGCCTTGTAGTCTTCTTCACTCTTGACTCCAAGATTTTCTCTACTTGGAGCTTGTCTGGAGTTGGTATGGACATGTTGCTGATGTCCTTGAAGATCTACTAACTGTTTTGATCCAAATCCTTGACTATCCCTTTATACTTGATCAAATCAACAACATTGAATATTGGTGAGATGCCTAGATCTGCTAGTAATTCCACCTTGTATGCATTCTACCCATACTTGGCCAATATCTTGCAGGGACCTAATCTCTTCATCTGCAACTTGGTTGTCACTCCCCTCTACAACCTTGATTTGTTAAGGTGGACCATAACATAGTCCCCTACTTGAAACTGCACCTCTTTACTTGACATATCTACCTTCTCTTTCAGTTTTTGGGTAGCCTATGTGACTATCTTCTTGACCTGGTCCTGAATCTCTTTCATGGTCTGAGTGAAATATTCTACTTGTCCACTCCTATTCTCCATAGATCCAAGGTCTCTGAGTTCACAAATTCCTTTTGGGTGCATCCCATACACAACCTCAAAAGGACTTTTCCCTGTGGTTCTATTTACATTGTCATTATAGGCATATTCAGCTTGGGAGATAACCATATCCCATGTTTGTCCATACTCCTTGGTTAGACACCTTAGAAGAATACCCAACACTCTGTTAACCACCTCTATTTGACCATCGGTCTGAGGATGGTAAGCTGATCCAAAAGACAGGTTTGTTCCCAATCTGCTCCATAGAGTCTTCCAAAAATGACTCATAAACTTCACATCTCTGTTAGAAACAATGCTTAGAGGTAAGCCATGGATCCTCACGACCTCCTTGAAGAAAAGGTGAGCTATGTAGCTTGCATCATGAGTAGTTTTGCAATGACTCATCTTGCTAAATCTGTCTACCACAACATAAACACTGTCAAAACTAGTCTTGGTCTTAGGAAGACCTACCACAAAATCCATGCTCACACACTCCCATGGTCTATTAGGAATGGGAAAGGGTTGATATAAACCAGCATTGCTAGCTCCTCCCTTAGCTTTCATGCACACAACACACTATTCCATTGCCTCCTAACATCTCTTAACTTAGGCTAGTAATAGAACCTTTGGACTAGCTCTAAGGTCTTATTGATACCAAAATGTCCACTAAGATTGCCATTATGCTTTTCTTGAATCAGATTTTCTCTCATTGACCCTCTTGGAACACATAATTGATTGCCCTTAAACAACAGTCCATTTTGCAATGTGTACTCAACATATTGGCTATGAAAATGATTCTCAAAATTAGAGCATACCTTGTAAGCTTCTGAGAAGTCTTCATCTTCTCCATAGAGGTCTTTTAAACTCTCTAATCCAATGCTCTTTAGCTGTATTTCTTGTACTATCAGCAATCTCTTGCTTAATGCATCTGCCACCTTATTCATTTGCCCTTTCTTGTGCTTGATGAGTGGAAATTAAAGGCTTGGATGTATTCCATCCATTTCAAATGCATATTACTTAACTTCTCTTGGGTGTTGATATAACTAAGTGCCTGGTTATTAGTAAAAACCACAAACTCTTTGGGCAACAAATAATGCCTCCACTTCCTAAGGAATTTTCAAACATATAATTCTAGATCATAGGTAGAGTACTTACCTTGCTTCATTGAGATTTTCACTAAAGAAGGCCACATGCCTACCTTCTTGACTAAGTACTTCTCCTACTGCTACTCCACTTACATCACACTCAATTGTGAACAACTTGTCAAAACTAGGCAATAATAGAATTGGTTGAGTTGCCACTTCTTGTTTTAGTTTTTCAAACCCTTTAGCAGCCTCTTGAGTCCACTTAAACTTTGTTTTCAAACCACCTTTGATAGTATCTAGGACTGGTGCACATATACCACTAAAGTTCCTTATGAATTTTCTATAAAATTGGGCTGATCCATGAAAACTCCTTACCTCTGTTGTTGTGGTTAGTGTAGGCCAGTTTAGGATGGCTTCCACCTTGCTTGGGTCCATCTTTAATGAGCCTTTGGACACTACAAAACCTAGATACACAAGCTCTTGCTTAAAGAACTCACATTTCTCAAGATTGATTGCCAACTTTTCCTCTTGCAACCTTTTAAGAACCATCTCAACATGCTTGAAGTGTTCTTCTGCTGTCTTACTGAAAATCAGTATGTCATCAAGATATACTACCACAAAGATCCTTGTGAAATCCTTA